>BMAO01022808.1:0-19695 GCA_019973975.1 Trichonephila clavata
ATTATTTTGCCATTTGGGATATAAAAAACTGCCAGTACTTATACGTATTTGCCAAATTTTACGCTTTATCATTTTCGCAAATTTCCATCATTTGTCTCGTCTGTATTCTCTCCTATGTATTTTATTTGTTGTTTTTTTACTCACAACCTGAAAATTAGATATCTGTAGAACTCTTATGCAAAAAGTCTTAAAAATTCACGAAGTTTGTGTTTTCTCCACCGCTACCCCATGGCTTTATATTATGAGGTTCCTTTTGTTAAAATTATTACATTACCTTATTTTCATCATTTAGATAAAGATTGAAAGAGTATAAAAATTTCTTAAAATAATTAGCAAGCTAAACTAAACTCAGTGGCGCAACAGTCCATGGTAGGCCAAGGCCGACTGGGCCCATCTCAATTTTCATGACTTTATGTGCTGAGGTGCGGGAGTAGATGTTCCGGTCAGGTGGCTAGTCTGATGGGGGAGGGGACTCCTAGTGTTAATTCATCAGAATCCAGTGATGTTGAATTGAAATCTGATCATGAGGAAGAATTGAAACCTCTTTAAAAATACTTTGATCCAAGTGACGAAGAGAAAAACCTTGCACTATGAGTGCTTAATTTCAAGTTGCAATTTGTCCTCAGGCATATGGATTGTGCAGCAACCCTCAATCTCATATATGGAAAACTTTGATGATGGGCTGTGTAGATATAATCCAGTGGATGTATCTATAGTCTTGGCATGATGAAAAAGTTGGAAGTTTTTCTGTGTAGTAGAATGCTGAGGCATAGATTTCTGGTTGGCTGCATATGTGTGAAGGGATGGCTCTCATTGCTGCCCAAAATGTTCATGAAAGGTATGACATGTCCATGTGATAGACAGAACTTGTTTGGTAGGAGATGAAAAGAATATAGGGGGGGGGGATATAGAATATAAAAGTTAAAAATTTTGATAATTAAAAAAATTCTTAAATTATGTTGCCTTGAGCATCTCTACCAATTGCCATCTTCTGAGACTCAACTGACAAAAAAAATCACTTCAGGATTCTTTCATGGCAGATTTACAATTGATTTTCTGTTTGAAAATTTTTGAACCTTTTTGTTATAATTTTTTTTTCTTAGTTTGAAAGTTGTCTGCTTATTTTAAATAGCTGATTAAAAAATGCAGTAAGATTTCAAAAGTGTTGATGTGGTTGGTATTTGTGCTGTATATATCTAGTAATTCACGTAAATCTTCCCTTGAGGGCTTTTTAATCTATAATGGTCCTCAACCTTCTAGGACTTTGCATAACAATTTAGTAGGAATTACATGCTTGCGGTTGGCATTTTGTATAAAGATTAGTGTTCTGGAAGATTTAAGCTTTGTTAAAAGTGACATGGAAATAGTTTGTGTGCGTGTTACATGTTCTGTGTTTTTTTGTATGCTCTACATAAAATAAGGGAAAAGGTGTCAAAAGCATTAAACTTTCTCATCCATTTTGGCATGACTACACCATAAACATCATATTTAACAAAATACAAATCTTCTTTGGCGAAGCTTTTTATATATATATAGAGAGAGAGTGATAGGTTATAAGTCATAACCTTTAAGAGTATTGATGTATTTCGAAAAAATTAGCAGAATCTGGATTTTTACAAAAGAATGCATAAAATTTCATTTGAATTTTATGTATTGCAATCCGGAGAAAGAATGTTGATATATTAAGTAAATGCTGATTATTGGTTATATTTGTTTAATTTTGATATTTTTTAGTAACTAATTATATTAGTATAGCATCTTCTATGTTAATATATAATCCTTTATAAGAAATCATATGACTGAATTTTCTTTTAATTTGTAAGCTTGGTCTGTTTTAAATAAATTAATATTTTGTCTAAAAACAAAGAGGAGAACTACATTGAATCTGTTTATTCTTCTGTTATCTTTACAATCCAAACTGTGAAATTTATCAGTCATTGCTTAAATTGTTGTTGCTTAATTTTCGAAATTATTCAGTTTTTTTTATTTGACTTGGCTATTAATTTTTTTGTTTATATTTTATTTATTGTTACATTATTTTTTTTATTTGAATTTATATAAGTTTAAATTTATAAGTGTCTGTACAAGGCTAATTTTTATGCTTTTCAAATGAATTAAACAATAAAATTATCTGAAAAAGTTAAATATTTTAAGAATGATTTATTTGTTTAAAACTGTTTATTACTGCAATATCAAACAGCAATAAAAAATCCTTGATAGTCAAGATAAAATGGAAAATAAATTAAGACACATAATCCGTTTTTTCCTTTAATACTTAATTACAGTTTCTCTTTTATGATGATGGTTTTTCTGATGTCAGTAATTATAGGTGAATTATGCTGCCACAAATGAAAAAATCATGTTTTTTCCCCCAGTTAAAGTTGTTAGTTAAAAAAGGATATTAAAAATAACACAAAATTCTGCAATGATTAGTAATTGCATTAATAACTGTTCAAAAGTAAAATATATTTATTGAGTTAATTATCAAGAAATATATTATAAAATAGTATGCTAAAATTTATTAATACTTGTAGCTTTTAAATTTTAATTGGTTCTTTTTAATATTTTAAAATCAGCATTCATAATGTTTGTCATAAATATAATATCATTGTCAGAGGAAATTTAAATGCATTACAAATTAGTTGCTTTCTTTTTAAAGTTATTTTAATTTAGCATTGTAAATTGCAAAAAAGAAGAAGAAATTAAAAACTTAGTTATTTCTTGATAGATTTGTAAGTGCAAAGCTTTTTATAACTGTACCCTTTGCTTAGTAATTCTCTCTCTCTTTGCATTTCTAAAAAGTTATAATTTCTTAAAAATGAAAGGGGAAAAAAGAAAGAAAATTATATAAATTTTTATTTTTCAAAATTCAGTGAGCTAGGAATATAAGGATATAGTTTTTTATACATATTTTATAAGTTGGATTGAGAATTAAGATGGATTAATAGTGAAGTGTTTCCGCTTACGAATGTTTTAGATTATTTTGAGATTCCATTGCTTTTCTGAAAATGTGTTTGTGAGAAATCTTATTTATTGATGCAGTTTTTATTTCTTCCAAGTTTCTGCAATGAATTTCAATTTATATATTTGTAATATTTATATTGAAATATTTTTATACTGTTCATGTATATGTTTCGTTATATACTTCTAAATTCTTTTTCAAAATTCAAAACAAAGATAATTTGAAATTATGAAATGGATGCTATCAGCATCTATAAGGCGCATTTAAAGGAAACCCGGTCACTAGTGGAAAGTAACGATAATGAGTTTATGTACTCAAGCATGTAGTTATACACAGTACACACATTGAAAAAGTGTTGCGAAGACTGTTGGCACATTTACTCCATTGCATCTTTAGCCAGTCCATTCCATCTTTGAAGAATCTCGTAGGCTGCTGTCGGATCCAGGCCTGGACCTAGTCATGCACTTTGTCATCTGTTGTGAACCAATGTTTGTGAATAGCTCGTTTTAAAGGTCCTAAAACATGAAAATCACCCGGTAAAAGATCTGGACTGTACGGTGGATGTTTCAGCGTTTCCAACCAGAAATGATGCAATTTGGTCTTCACTGCATTACCGTGTACAAGGGAAAGCATTATCATGCAGGAGAATAATGCCATTGGACAACATGCCTGGGCAATTCAACTTGATGGCTCGTCTAAGGCTCTTTAAAGTGGCTTGGTAACACAGGACATTGATGATGGTTCCCTGTTCCAGGAATATATACCAGAATCCCTTCAGCTCTGAGTTTTTGAAAAGTCCTAAACAAATTTAAATTTGCCTCTACTATCTTCACTTATTTCATCAAGTTATTTTCGTAAAATTATTTACGTTCCATTTTAGTTCTTAGGTGACCATCTATGATAGAAAACAACGTCACGTCAGATTCCTGTTTTGGCGCTATTTAAAATGTGCTGAATAAATGCCAGCAATACGAAGATATAAACTGAAAAAAAAATTAAAGTGTTAGCATTAAGTTTAAAACTATCTAAAGCAGATGAATTCAAACCAAAATTCAGCTTAAGATTATTGAAAGAAAAGATGAATTTTTATCAAAGTGCATCTTGAGGGTAGAACGAAAACTCTAATCACAAAATCATGTTGTGAATGAAATTTTTTTAAAAATGATTCATTCTTAAAATAATTTTAATTGTCTAAAAAAATAAATGTTATGATAAAAGAATAAAATGGCAATAAAAATGTGTGTATAATATTTTGTAAAAAAAAAAATTGCAAAGAATTTTTCACATGCATAAATAGACGTGATGACCTCGTATCGCTAGAGCTGTGAAGAATCTCTACAAAATTTAATTTTGAAAAAAATTTACAGTGAATTTCGAAAAATTCTCTCTGAGCCTAATTTCATTCATCTGTTTTTTAATATTTTTGTACTATACAACAAACACTTTTTCGAATTATAAATTATGAAAAATTTTTGAATAATAGATTATCAATTATTCAGAATGAATGGGAATTCTTGAATAACAAATTTCATTTAAACTATTTTGTATGAAATTTAAAGAACAGGTACAATATTTAAATGTTTAGCGTTTACTTATGATATTTATGCTTGAGATAAGAGTAAACTCGTTTGCTTTGTTTTTTCAGTTTTTTACAAATGATGCTGCATAGATTTCTCAGGATTCATTTTCCCATTCAGTTTTTCCTTTGAGTTCTAGAACTTTCCCGTCCCTTTGTGTGTGTGTTCTAAAGTGAATAAGAGTGTTTCATTAGCACGATCTTCCAAAAATAAAGGTTTTCCTTTAAAAAATCTATTAAAAAACAAGACTTTCTGGTTATTTTTCCTGCCAGGATTTTTTTTTTTAAAGTTGATGACCTTTGTTGATTTTTAAAACATCTAGAATTAGAAAAAAGTTAATTTTTGCATATTTTGAAAATGCAGGAAGTATGCATAGTTTTACAGAGATTTGCATCTGATTTTGAAGCAAGGGGTTGAAAAATATTAACCAAACTTTTGTCCTACAAGAATATTATGTTCAAAAGCAAATTTCCACTGACCTGTGATCTCTCAAAGTATGCCAGATAAATTATAATAGCATTTATTGTAAATATTTTAAATGAATTATTTATTAGTTGGCAAAAATTTTGAATCAATATTGACAAAAAAAAAATGTCAATTTTTTTTTATATGAGTACGGTTTCTGACTGATTTGTGAATAGGTGCTGTATTTATGTTGGATATATAAAGAAATACAGGTTTGCTTTTAAAATTAAGAAAAATAAGTGTTATTTCATTCCAGATGATTCAATCTGTTGAACAGTTTGATGATTTGTTGAGACAAATACCCAAGGCAGAAAGAGCACTGTCAGAAGTCCTGCGAGGCATTCTTGTGGATCATAGAAAGTTCCAACCCACCATCATGGTCCAGAAGTACATTCAGCAACTGGGCAAGTTGACTTCTGCTCTCTACAAGCACAGATGGGTCCATAGTTACCCAGAACAATGGCCACGCAGGATGGATACTTATCAAATAGTTGTTGAATGGTAAGTTAATAAAAACCCCATTTGAATATTTCTTGTAATTAATATTCTATTCTCTCTATTCTGTTTATTTTTTTTGGTACTTTCATATTTTTGCAACCTATTGGCAATATTATATGAAACGAAGCACCTGGTTGCTACTTCAGCATGTACGACACATAGGAAATCTGGGTTATCAACTTGGAAAGTTATTAGTATAGTTGGCGATTGTTGTAATAACTTGTAAGTACCATTTTTTTTCTTAATGTGCCTAGGTTTATACCAATTTTTTAGGTTTTGCTGGATGGATAACTTAAAAGAAATTGTAGATTGTGACATACTATTCCACATTGCATGTTTTTAGCATTAATACAATGGGTTATAATAAGCATATTTTACAATGTAGAATTTTTGAAGGTAAGTTTCTGTTGTGATTATGGTTACTACTTTATATAACTTTCTAAAATATATTGAATTCTGAACTAAGCAAAATATCTGTTTATATAATTATAGCAATGATTTTAATATAACTGTAGAAATGATTTTTTTAACCTTTCATTAAATGTTAATAAGTTAATTGAGAATTTACCTGAGCATTGTGCTCATTTTATTTTATTATGTTACTTTTCTTTTTTCTATAACTTTAGTTAAAATTTTTTGTATCTTTTCAACTTACACTTTATATATCACAAGAAACTGAACTACGGACGCAGTCCTCCATTCTCTATCTGGAACTATGATATAGTTGATGCTGTCCGCTTGGCTTGGAGGTAGGAGAGGTGTGGCTTCTTGAGGAAGGGACCAATGAAGTGGCTTAAGAGAGAGGGAGTTTCAATGACTTGAATTGAGGGTTGGCCACTGGTTGTTATGAATAATTTGCTGACCCTTTTCAGAGAAAAAATTTAAACTATTGAAATAAAAATTAAAATAAAGAGAAATTAAAGTAAAAATTAAGAAATTAACTGTTAAGGAGCGATTCTACTACTCAAAAAGCTTTTTGTCTATCGTCTTTGCTTTAAGAGCAGGGAGTAGTTGAAGGAGTTTTGGCTTTTTCTTTATTAAATCAGATAGATTTTAAAAAGTTCAGTTAAAAATTTCTGAAATGTTTGCTTCATAGGTAGGGAATCCTTGGGATTGACTTTGATCTTCTCTTTTATTATTTTCAATGGGGTTTGAGGGTTTATTATCAATTTTATTCCCGCTTACAATATCAGCAAAGGAAATTCCTTCAATAATATTGTTGCTGGTAAAATCATTCTTTAAATTTAAAGGGGGGGGGTACCTTTCTTTGGTTTCGGAAATTTGGAACTTTTTGTGTAATATGGCAGTATGCCCTTACACTTTGCAATTTAATGCATAAGGGATTCTCCTGTTTTTCCTTTATCTTGCAATCTTTCATAAGGTGATCCTTACCGCACTTTTGACAATATGGCTTTTAATGGCAATTGGCTGCCATATAGAAAAAATTGTTGCTTCTAAAGCATTGAGTGTCGCCCCTAATGAGGTATCCCCCCCCCCCACTTAAACTTGCATGCAACCTAAGTACGTAAGGTCGAATATGGGGAGATTTTGATCAGTTCTAGGGAGTGTGACTAAGAAGAAAGGGAGTGGGGTTCTGTTTTCCCTGGACTTAGAGTTAGCTACAACTGTTACCAGTTGTACAAGATTTTCTAAGCCTGCGATTATTTCTTCCGTTTTGGTGATTGTTTGGAGCCCTTTGATTACAATTTTAATCGATTTTATTTCTTTTGGTTGAATGACGTAGTATTTGAAATCATTACCTTCCGCCAAGCTGGGGGTAAGACTTCGATATTTGTTGCTTGAATTTACGTACAATGTAATGTAGGGAATCTCCGGAGCCTTACTGTTGAGATCGGGGAATTTGCAATGTAAAGTTTTAATTTACTCTCTATAATTATGTTTAAGTTAAAGCATCAGGGAGGAGGGAGCTTTGGTTTGGGAACTACGTTCTCTGGTTCAGGCTCAAGTGAATGCTGGACACCCCGTTCCAGATTTTCGTAGTTGTTCAGGGTTTCAATTAGCCCTGGGATTTTAATGAGAGAGGAGGGTTGGGGCGGTTTTCTTTAGGAAAACAGTCATTCGAGGATACATTTTAAGCTTTACGTTTTTTGAATTTCTCAGTTTTTTTAGTTAATTTATCCTGCAAATTAGTGGGGGTAGTCTGAGGTTCGTTTTCTCCTTTTACTGGTAAGAGGAGTAGCATGATCAGGGGAGTCAGGTTCTGTGCATAAGAGCAAGGTCAGTGGCTCACTCACCAATAGGTCCTTCTGTTCCATGGTCTCCTTCTTAGACTTGACTGTGAGACTCTTCATATTCGAGTCTTGTATGCATTGTAATAGTTTATAGTAGCCATAGATCAGTATCTCAAGCTGCTGAATTCTTTCCATTGTACATTTGAGCCTGCAACATTTAGACTCATGTGTCCTTGGTTTTGATGTGCCAGAATGTGACGAGAGATCTGGATTTGTATGAAAATCCAGATTTCATGGATTGGAAATCCAAATCGGATTCCGAATCCGACATGATCCAATAAAATCGATAACAGAGGCAACCCCCTTGACCATAAAAGCTCTGAAAAGGGCTGCAAACAACTTCACATGCTCTCTGGGTAGATGCGAAAATATATGGAGAGGTCAAACAAACCCGTCTGAACTGCTCAGCATCTCCTTCTGTTCTGATTGATGATCTCTACTATTTTTTCTCTACTTTTATTTTATATGTGTGAATACAGATTCCAATTTTTTTGAATAAATCATTAAAAATAGAATTTCAACAAAAGAATTTTAGTATTAAGAATTCCATGACATTAAAGTTTCAACTAAGTTTATTCTACGAATCGATTCAAAATAATGTCATATCGCGATGAATTGGAACAAAATAAATCTGTTGCCAGATACTTTACATTAACAGAAACATGACAAATGAAAAAGAATGAAATGCGTTGTTGCAGCATCAGTTCATGGTCCTTTTTATGTGATATTTAAGATTTTTTTTGTATACACACCCTGCATTCATACATATTTCCTTTTTAGTAGAATGTTTATTATTATTTTGTTGCACTGATTCTCAAGACTATATTTTAATTTTTAAGATAATTTTTTGTAACTTTTACTTTTTTTATACAATTTTTTGAAAATTGATAACTATTCATTTGATTTTGTATGAAATAGAAATTATCCAAAATATTTTAAAATACTGCTTAAGAAAAATTTAATGGAAAAAACAAATATCCGTGTTATAACAGCATTGATATTCCTTAAATATTAACTAAAAATATCTTTATAATTCTTACTGTAGGAAATAAGCATTTATTATTATCTTAAATAATGAACATTTGATCCTTAATAAATATTTTTGTATCTGCAGAATGGTTTTTAGAACAAAATGATCAATTTCCATTCCTTTCACTCTTATGATGAGAGTTTCTTGTAAAAAGTTTTATTCATATTTATTTTTATAACATTATGTAAAATTATATTTTTAGAACTTAATCCAAAATGAAAATTTTTTCGGCAATTTTTTACATACATGTTTATTGAAACACAGTGTGTGATGGAGGAATGATATGGCTTAGTTTAAAGGGTTATAAAATGAAAGTTTTTATTAGTTAAAAAAAGTGTTGAAGAAAAGGTTTAATATACTAACTTAGTGTGATATTAGCAACACACAGTGAATGTTCAAGATTATGCCAATTTTTGAAGCATTAGAAATATTAAATGTTTCATTTTCCTGTCAATATTTAGATTTTTTTGAAAAGATTTTCAAATATTTATCTTATTTATTAAAAAGTTGTATAATTTAGATGACAAATAGTCTGTTTCAAGTATTCAACAGATTTTTCAAAAAATTTCTTAAAAAGTAAGTTTTGAATGTTTTTATATTGGTTAAAATGTAAGATTTTGAATCTTTTAGGGCAAAAATGATGAGGCTACACAATTGTATTGAACTTTCATGTGAAGAGGTTGAAAAATGTTGCATTATTTCTCAATAATACAGGATTATACATGCATTAATTAAACACATGGTAGTTCATGCAATATAGTATATAATGTGGTTAAGGATAGAAGTGTGAAACATGGACTCCTTTCGAGCTCTAATCTCCAGTATTGAAGTTTTCAAGTGACAATAATGGTTTACAATTGGCCAGTTGTGAAATACTATTTTTTAAATGAGTTTTGAGATTATGTAAAATAAGAGAATTTTAACTGTATAAAATAGAAATGTTATATAGAATTAATGTAAAAAGACTGAGAGGGCCTTGAAAAAAAGTAAATATCATTAATTAGGTTTTTTGTGTAATGAAAAGGTGTTGAACTGTCATACATATTTAATTAAAATAAGGTTCATATCCCTGCATATGAAAATTAGTTTTACAGCATTTTGTAATGACCAATTTAGTAATGCAGCTTGTTTTAATAGATTCCCTTGTTTCTTTCAGTTGCCATAAGAAATTTTTTGTAGCCTTTTTATTGAAATATGTCAGATATTTTTAAAAAGAAAATGAATTAAAACACAAGTTCTTGTATATATTCTAGTATTTATTTAAATGTAAATTAATAAATGAAAAGGATTTTATATTTTCAATTTCTAATTATTTATCATGCACTTTGGATTGCAATTTCTTAAAATCATTATCGTTATTTAAGATATTTCACGCACATTATTACAAACTTTGGTTCCAAAAATTATAATGAAAGGGATATGTTTCACTTCATGTAGTACATTTAAATATATATGTATTATGCAGTATAAAATTTTATTTTTATTTATTTTGCTGTAGCAATTATAAAATAATTGTTTAAGTAGGCTTTACTTGCTTATCATAGAGAACAATTTTTAGTTGTAAAACATCATGAAGCTTTGTATTAAATTTCATAAAAAGGCAAAGGAAACTAGACAGTAAATACAAACATTTATATTGGTAGTACTCTAAACAAAAACTGCTCTTAGATACCTGCATAAATGAATAGACACCTCAAATGATTGAGTGAAAAATATGATTGAAAACACACACACACATCATTATTTCTCATTCATTAGTTTTGGCATCAGTGGATGTCTATATCATCACTCTTTTCAAGTCACTTCTTACTGATCATGAAAAAGAACATGATTTCAAACAATGTCTAAAATTATTTTTATATTTGTTCATGAATAAAATTTTCACACTTTTCTCTAACATGACTTGTTAATAGATTGCTATGAATTTTAAATAATTCGTCTTTCTTCCTTTTTTGCATGAAATATATCAAAGTTTTTTTACTTAAAAAAATTTTTTTTTCCTTCTGAAAATAAAAATGATAGGGCTTTTTTTGTCTTTTTAGTGAAGCTGGTCCTTTGATGTTGTCGCCCACTGGTCAGTTCATTGTTCCAGCCTCTTGCCCTGCTTTTGTATTAGTTGATTTTATCAGCAAAAACATGGAGGCGGCAAACCACCGACTACAGATGTATAACACGTGAGTACTATTCATTAAATTCAAAGGTATTATGTGTATGAATGTGGGAAATTTGAAAACTTTTCCAAAGAAAATAACGAATAAAATTTGTTTAATGTGATAAATAGTGTATTTAAGATGTTAAATTTTCTGCTTGAATTTGAATTTAAATAACACAAATGTTTTATTATCAAATTTTATTGAAAAGTTTTTTTTTGTTGCAGAATGAAAAATGAAGAACAGGTCATCCATGATAAGTGTATGTCCAGGCTGGGCTTAAGTGCATTGGAGAAGGATGATAACATCACACCAGACCTGATGGTTAAGTGTTGTCAGCAAATCCTTCAATACTCTACCTTCTGTGGGTCAAACCTGCGTGGACTGCGACTGCGCATCTCTCATTACTACTCTGTGCTGCAGGATGGCGAAATGTGCATACCTTGGGATTGGACAAGCCGCAGTTGGGAAGAAACAAAGCAGGCCACCAGTTGACAGGGTTGAAATTGTATTCATTTTTAGATAATTGAGATGGATTTTTAGTTTCTTGTAATATGAATTTTATATAGTAAATAAAGAGCATATATCAAATTTTGCTTTCAGAAGTGAAATATATTTCATTATTAGATCATTTTAAAACCTATGAGATTCAACAATATCAACATTTAACTTACAGTTTTTGTGGGATATGGAGCAACAAATGCTATTAACCCCCATTCTACTAAAGTTTCTGTGGATAAATTTCATCACACTAATGGATGAAGTAAATCTAATTGTTAAACGTGTTTTATGAAATTTCTAACAGAAAGGAATTTAAATGGGATACAAATGAATGCAGAGTGAAAACCCGATTTTTCTTTCCTTCGTCTTTCCTACATTTTCCGTTTGAAGGGTTAACTCTTCATTAATGCTTTAAAAAAGAAAAAACTTTGCATTTGCATTATTAAATTTTATACTGTTAAGAATTTTGTATAATGAATGCTTAAAGTAGTGTAAATAATATATATTTGGATGTGTAATTCCTTAAAATAACTTTCTGTTGTATTAATTTTATGCTAAAATTGTAATATTTGCAAGCAACGCCTGTTCCTTATTACAATGGCAATTCAATGGAAACTTGGGGATAGAGCCAAATCGGCATAATTTTTGGCGAGTTGGTGACCATATGGATGCTTCTGGAAATTATTGGAGAAATGTATATCACGATCCATGATGTAAGTGGACTTAATCGAAAGATCCGTATATAAAAAGGATCTGCTCTCTGGAAATAGGTCAGTATTGTTTTAACCATTGAAGAGTTGACTAGGGATTAGTTGCTATTGAACGAATGCTTGCAAATAATCTTAAACATTACATAATTACATTCATTAACATTACATATAAACATTACATTCGCCAAGTCAGATTCATTTTAACTGTGGACGGAATGAATTTTAGAATTTTTTCAGATGAATTTTTGTCTGAAAGTAGTAAAGCATATTTATATATTGTTTTACATAAAGACATTTTCGTTCTTTTTTTTCTTCTAATTGGTATAAGAAATGAGATAATTCATAACGTTTGCTATTAACTATGGTTAGTAGTTTTTTTCAAATTATTTTAGTCCTTTTCATTGCATTTTTACTGCGTCGTTTTTTTTATACACATCAGCAATAATGGCGTCATTGTATTTCAGACTTCTTTTTTTTAACATCCGAATAACTTCATAATTGAAATTCCTTTCTATGTTTTAAAATCATCGCCAGTAAATGCAACAAAAAAAAAGGATCCTATCGGAAGTTTTTCCAAACTTTACGAAGAAAGGTGAAACCCCCCGAAGTGTTGAAAAATGACGTACATACAACTGTAATTGAAAAAAGACAAATCGAAAATGTTAAGCAGATTTCTTTTTAATTATTTTTTTGTATACATTTAGATTTTTTTTTTAAAAATCAAATTTCAGTTTTGCATTTTTCCTCTTCCTATTGGTCTGATGTAGGGCTGGACGATGTAGACACCTCTACATCGTGATACATCGGCAACTTTACATCGTAATGTAAAACTTTTATAAATAAGAAAATAATAATGTGCCACCGCTTTCTGTACATATTAAAAAAAAATAAAATGATTGACCATATAAAAAATTATTAATAAGTGAAATAATTAAAAATGGTACACTTTCAATTTGAAAGATAATTTAACAGAAACAGGTCGAAACATAAAAATTAACCTGTAAAAGAATTAAAAAAGGCATTCAAATATAAAAAAAAGTACTATACAATTTGAAAATGCAAAAAATATTTTTTATTATGACTAAGGAAAATTTACATCTCTGCATGCTTAGGGAGAAGGGAAGCTCTTTGTCTTGTTATAACTCTTCCACCTGAACTGAAAACTCTTTCCGAGGCCACACTTGAACCCTGAATACACAGATATTTTCTGGCTAGAACTTTCAGAGATGGGAAAGATTCGTAGTGAACCTTCCACCAATCGAGGGGATCATGCTCGAATGAAACTCTTGGCACAGATAAATATTCATTGAGCTCTTTCTCAGCTTCCTGGGAAGGATTCCTTGTATTTTCTGAATTACTGTTTGAACCGAACAGATCAAAAAATTTAGCCAATCCTTTCTTGTTTTGTTCTTTTGTCCTAGTTTCAATATTTTCAAAATTATCAGGAGTAGATGTCTTCTGTGTTGTATAAATGTTCCTCATTTTTGCAACAGCTAATTTCTTTACTTCTTCGGGAGACTATAACGTTTAGCCGGAATCTTGGATCACACAGAGTTGATAACTGTAAATTTGATGACATTGGATGAGATTCATACTTATTTAGGGACTCTAAAGTTTCCGATTTGATACCTTTAAGTAGCGAACTGTCTTCATCCTTGTTTTGAAGATTATTTTTTATTTTCATATATAAAGGTTGTACAGCTGACGCTGTTGTATATTGTTCGCCGCTCAAGGAACTTGTTATGTCCTCTAATAACTCAGTCGCTGTTGTGAAGTCTTCTAAGGCTGAAATTTCATTTCCCTCTAGCATCAAATGCTTTTTAAAGTGCCCCACCATCGAGTTGGACAAGCAGAGGGAAGTGTTTTTACCTCCATTTGTAGTAACTCTTGGGCTTCGTGGAGATCTCTCTTCATCTTCCAACTCATTGCAAATGCATTTTGCAACTTTTTAAGCCGTGCATTAGATCTCTTCAATATAGGAATATCCAAAGAGTGATTAACCCCTATGTTTATATTGTGAGCAAAACAAGAAATATATGAGCATTCTCTAAATTGAGTTCTTCAATTGATTTTAAGATGTTACGCCCATTGTCAGTAGTGATTGACATTATGTTCTGGACATCAATGCCCCAATAATTTAAAATACTCCTCAAAACTTCAGCAATGTTCTTACCATTGTGATCGTCATCAAAATGTGCACATGCTAGACATGCTGATTTCAGTGTCCACTCTGATGTGATAAAATGTACTGTAATAGTGATGTATGGTGTATTGGCTATAGATGTCCAGCAGTCAGTTGTTACAGAAATTGTATCTTTGTTAATTAATGATAGTTCCTGCCTAATCTTGTCCCTGACTTCATTATAGAGTTTTGGAACTGCTGTAGCAGTAAAGTGCTTTCGTCCAGGTAAGCTATAACGAGGGTTAAGGACCTTCACCATATTTATGAATTCTTTTCTATCAACAAGGTTGTATGGCTGTATAGTGCACACTAAAAATTTTGTTACTGAGTCAGTAATACGTTTAGAGGCTTGGTCATCCAACTGTTGAAAATCAGTCATAAACTTTTGTCTTTTTTGCCTATGATTGTCAACAAAGTTAAATTGATTGGATTCAGATACAGCCATGTTTGAATGTGGTTGCTGCTCATCAATTGACTCATCAACAGCAGCACAAAATGGAGAATATTGCACTGTCGCCGTGACTACTTTACTTTTATTAGAAACTTCAGAAAACTTCAATGGATGATGAAGCCTGAGATGACCAAATAAATTAGATGTACTTCCACTTTTTGCTGAAACTGGGGACCTACAAAGTTTGCAAACTGCTATATCTTCAGAAACGATTTGTCCGCTTTCATTCGCTGGTAACCCAAAATGTTCCCAAGCTCGACTTTTTGACTTCTTCTTTGGAAGTAGTTGAGAAAATACTGGACATTTTCTAATGTTCGATGAGCAACTGACATCTTTTTTCATTCACACAACTTTTATCATAGGAGATTCCTACCAAAAGAATTAAATTGATAATTATTGTATACAGATGTCACAAGCAAATCAATTTTACCCACTGTAATGTTGCGAGAATATCCCTTTTTTCCTTTACCTCTGGAAAAAAAAAATGTCTGGTAATAATTTGATCATTCGGGATATTAGACATCCGGATTTCGGACTTTATACCGTATTTTTATTTTCAATACTTCAGAAATTCCGTCTTTATTATCAAGTATTCGAGGTTCCATTAACTAAATATCGATTTTTGCGAATTGCCGTTTTTTTTTACCCAATACCACCCATAATTAGAAAAATCGATTTTCCGGCATAGAGTCGGTTATGACGATGCCGGATTCTCGATGCTGTACTGTACCTCTACAAATAAAGGAAACACTCAATAAATTACTCGGAAGATTATTTTATGATAAAGTATATCAAAGATAATATTTGTAAAAAAATTGAAGCCTGCGAAAATGTTTAGCTCGGATTATTTATTTAGGCAAACTTTAGAAAAATTTGTGGTTTTAATCCACTCAATTTAAATCAAATATCTAACCACAAAATTATAAAACATTAGCAAAAAAAGATTACATTTGATACCGCCTACGGGCCGAACCGAAAACGAAATTCCTTGATAATTACTTTTCCCCATAAAAATAAAGTTATCTAGTTTGCTTTAAATATTAAAATAAAACTCATTTATTGAAAAAAGCACATGTGACAACGTGATAATTTTAGAAAGAAAAAAAAAAATTACTCTAAAAAAACATAATCAAAACATAAAAAATGCTTACCTTAATGACAGTAACAGTTGGCAATGTTTGCAAATAAATCAAAATATTTCCACTCTGGACTGCAGACTCGTACATCGGTCGCTGGTCTGAATTAACTATTCACCACGAGCTGATACAAGCGATGCAACACAACACCGTGATACACGATGAACGTCAAATCGATTTATTTTTCATCGGTTTGAAGTTGAGCAGCTAAGAAAACCCTAAATCGAAATGAAGCTCATCGCTACATCTACATTAAACCGGGCGCAAATTTTTGTCTCCAGCATTCCCCACGTAACACCGAAAATCGCCCATTTCTCACCTCTCGATTTTCGGTTTTTCTGCAGACGCGATTGATACAAACCGGTTTTTCCTCCCTCGGTTTTGTCAAACTTGCATCGGAATGAAGCTTAGCTCTACATCAAATCTTCGGTGTATGGCTACATCGAAATGGTATTTATGGCTGCACTGGTTTAGAGATGCATCATTCTTGTTACCTCGTACATTTTGCCTCCCTCCGGGAGGCGTCATTCTTCTAATGGTCTTTCTTTTTCACCCTATCTTCAGGATACTGGGTATAAGCCATTTTGGCTGGGACCCGTCATATCTAATTTTCGTTTCGTTTTAGATGCATCATTCTGGATAGAAATAAAACACCGGTTTTTTGATGTAGCGTTTACACCGGTGTTTATCGATGCATCGTCCAGCCCTAGTCTGATGAAAATTCAAATTGGAATTACGCACTTTCCATTGGCATGGCATCCATTGTAAGATTCCTGTAGAGAAGATGGCAGCGAGTGAAAGTGAAAACGATATTTTAAAACTGAACGAAATCCAAGAAGGTAGATAGTTTTGAGATTTGAAGAAAACAGAGAATCGAGGTTTGTTAAAACGGATTTCTATAGTTTGTAAAGATTCGAAATTTGAATATCGTGTGATATTAAATGGTTGTTTAAAGATTCAGAAGAAGTTGTCTTATTTGAATTCTATGCATCATGATGTTGCGCCTTGCAAGACTTGCACAAACATAAGTGACACCGGAATGGGGGAAGACGATTCATCAACAAGATGCAATGTGTGCGAAAGAAACGTTTCTCAATGAACCAGAGGGAAACAGAAGATTCTTATTTGACACCTTCCTTGTCATTCCTCGTTTCTTTCTTTCCGACATTTGTATAGTTAAGTGAACGTTATAGACACATGTAAACGAGCCTTTTCCATCTGTTCCTGTTGGTCCGTTCTTGTATAGGTCCTTGTGTGCAGGGACGTATTAAGGCATGGACCCAGACCTTCGGCCATAATGGGAATCTCGTCTCGTTCTCGACTCATCCTTAAGACAATGATTCGAATAATTTCAACGTTCAAATGTGCTATTTCCGGTTGTATTCCCAGAAAAATTGGTAATTTTTGACGATATGTCAACTTATTACATATAAGGACCGTCGTCCATGTATAGGCCTGGGCTACCACCACACACCATTACTCAGTTGGCTGAGCATGTTTGCGCAATTTGTAAGCCATACATATTTATTTGCTTCGGGTTATGGTTTTTGCGGAGTATTTGACGACGTATGTTATGTACTGTCTTCTCTTGCGGGTTACGGGTGGGGCCTACAATTGTGTAGCGGCTCAGGGTCTACTTTAATGTAGGGGCCCAGGGCCTCAAGAAGTCTCTGCTTGTGTGCGGAGGAAGCGTGTCCTCCGTCGAGAGAACTGACCGTGGTTCAAAATTACGTGGTCCGTCGCCAAAAGCCCTCGAGCAGCTGAACAGTGCGACGTCAATATTCATTCACTCGAGAACTGTAACTATGCATATAAGTTAATGTGAAAAGGAATTGAAATTTGATCAATTCACGATTTATTTATGTCTGTTTGTTTGTGTTATTTCCATACCTCTCCGTGTGTGTTGTTAATTTGAGCTGCATTGTACAACTACAATATTTTATGATCTTTTGATAATCTGATGAATGCACACTGGCGCTAGAGGGGTAGTTCCTTCCTTCCTCAGTGGCTCGACAGTCATTGGGCCTTGGTCATCTCAAGAAGCCTTTTTCAGTCCAGCCTTCTTCCCACTTGTATTCTCCAATTTTTAGTTCTCAAAACCAGATCTTTTTCTAGGCTATCTTAGATTTGGCCTGCTGTTTTTCCGAGTGCCAAATGGTTGGACATTGAGCACTTTTTTTAGTGGTGCGGTCTTCGTCCATTCTGACAATGAGGCATACCCATTTAATTCATTGTATTTTGATGAAGTTAACGATGTCAGACTGTTTACATGAGTAATAGAACTTCAAATATGATTTCTTGGCCACGTTCCATGTGGCCGCGGTAGCCAAGTGGTCATCGTATCTTTCGAGCCCAGTACCAATAAAGACCCGCCGTATATGGGAGTGATTTAAGTTAAATCAGTCGAGAGCTCAAACATCCTCCCGTTGGTGTAGTGTGGTAGTTAGGAGAGGGGATGCCAGCTTAGGTGTCGTCCTCGTCACTTGACCATGGTTCAAAATTGCGAGGTCCGTCGCCGATAGCCCTCGTGTATAGCTGAACAGTGCGACGTTAATATCCACTTACTCAACTCGCCACGTTCCATTTTTCTTGAATTCCACCAAAAATAAATCTTAAAATCTTCCTTTCGTAGATACTTATCATGTTCTCATCTATTAGGCATGGAACTGGAGGGGAGGGAAATATTCTCCAGCCCCTTGCACTCGGGGTTTCTGCTGCAACCGCCCATTGATTAAAGAGACCGTACTCCGTGTGTACTCGAAAGGTATTTGGTGGCATCAGGCATCGAACCCAGGCCCTCCGGTCTGGAGTCTTATGTTCTAACCACTAGGCTACCCACGGCCGATCTTGAGTGATCTGAGAGGAAATTGAGGAAAATTTGGCTAAATGGCAGAATCGGCTACTGGACTTATCACGAGATTGTTAAGCGTACCAAGTGTGGTAACCTAGGCGATTTCTTAGCTGTGAAGAAAGAATTGTATCGGCTCATTTTCGCGCATGCCCAGTACGTTTTTAAAAATTTAAATAGTTTTGTAGAATTCGGTTTTTTTTTTAAAACTAATTATTTATTATTTATCGCGCGTTATGTATATTATTTTACAATTATTATTCTAGCATGAAAATTTTTTTGTTGGTTAATATTTATGCAGACGATTTTAATTCGATTTCTTCTCAAACTTGAACATTCTCACAGTTTAAGTTCTCGTTTGCCGTTATCTCGCATTTTTGCTCCTACTTTTTAGTTGAAACATTTCACCGTTCGCGCGTTTTTTGGCTTCGTTCTTCCGCTGTGGATACATTTTTTCAAGGTAAATTTCTTTTTCTTATAAATTTGTGCAGGTACACACGATGTCCAGCAATGATATTAGTATCGTAGCAAATATGGATGAATGTGCGTTGAATATGCTGAGTAGCCTGAAATATGTTTTGCCATGTTGCCTGCGTTAGGAAAGAAAGCTGTGTTAGAATGGCGCATAATGACGATTTAATTGGATCGTCGTATGCATGTTCGAAGTGTAGGAAGAGTATGAAATTGAGAGAAAGAAAGGTTAAGAAGGCAGTGAATGACCGTTTTAAAAAAAATTGTATCTTAATTTTTCATTTTTAATTAATTTTAAATAGTCAAATTTTTTTAGTTTTTTAAATTAATTTTTCACTAATTAACATTTTAAATTTCAAAAAGTACTTTTTTGTCAACGATTTTCGGATTCGAAGGTTTTTTTAATTTTTTATATGCTTTTTTTGCGATGATTTCATTTTCCCGCCATCTTGAATTTCGCGC
>BMAO01022809.1:0-23432 GCA_019973975.1 Trichonephila clavata
ATATTAGTTTATTCCTGGTATCATTTGAACGTTCAAGCAAAAATTCCGAATTTGCCAAAAGTGTGTTGGGTGACACATCTGATCAGTATTCTACCTTCAGATATTGTAGGTCTTATTGCTCGTGAACCAGAAAAGGATGCAGCCGATTACGAATTTGTAAAAGGGCTATAATTCAACGATTTAAGTTGAGTCCAGAGAAAATTCCGCCAGCTGTTCGTGAAACACCAAAAGAATCCCGATGATACTTGGAGAGATTTTTTATTTGAGATAGAAATTTTTGTGAAGAATGGCTTAAGGGCTTAGGTATTCAAACCTTCGACGACCTTAAAGATCTCCTTATAACAGACCAAATGAAGAAGAAGGTGCCAACCGAGATTCGTGAACACTTTATCGATGAATGGGCAAAAATAAAAACTCCAAAGGTGCTAGTCGAAAAACTTGATGAATATGAGGATGTCCGTGAAAAATTAAACGGCCAGCAGTGCAACTTATAAATAAAGAGAAATCGTATCGTAATACACTTCCTTCGAATACCCGGAGCTCTCTACATCAGTTGGAAGGGAGAGACGTAAGAAATAAAGACGGAATGGGCAATTGCAGATACAATAACCATTTCAATGACAACAGTCATCAAGCACGTTATAATCAAACCCGGATTACACCTAGATGTTACACTTGCGGCAAAGAAGGTCATTTCTCAAGAGCATGCCGAGATAAAAACTTGAATAAACAAGACTCACAAAAGAACAAGTTTTCCTCACCAATCAAAGCTCAAAGTAATGCAGTGCAAGCTGAAGATACCACTAAGAATATTGTAACAGCGAAAATAGATGCTTCTGAATCAACGTGTAATTTTCTGGCAGAGAATATTGATAAATTGAAAGTTATAAAAGTGAAGTGTTTAGATGTCGTCTTGGATGGAACGGTAGACTCCGGAGCACAAATCTCTGTGGTGCGAGCTGATTTAGTTAAAGACATCGAGTGTACCGGCGAAGGGAAGATCAAGTTAATATCAGCTTTTGGGGATAGTGAAGTCGCTCCTTTAAGAACATTTAATATAAAGATCGATGATGGATGGCATGATGCAATACCAATTACATGTGCCGTTTCAAAGAAACTAGTGAACGATATGTTAGTTTGTCAAACCGCGTATGAAGCCCTTTTAGAATGTATACAGTTGTGCAGTGTGAATGCAAGACAAGTCATTGAGGTTGAAGTCCAAATGGATGAGGTTAGGGATTCAACCGTCTGTGAAGTCCCAACACGTGAAGAGAGTTCATACTCTGACATAGAAGTGTCGACAGACGCAGTCAACATTGAAACCGAAGTGAGATCCAATCTTAGCAGTGAGACTAGAAATACTTTTATAAAACTTCAGAAAGAAGATGAAACATTTAAAAGGGTCTGGGAACAAGCAAATAAAAAAGAAAATGCATATGAAATACAAGATGATCTGCTGATGCATAATGATGTTGTTTGTGGGGAGCCAATCAAGCAAGTTGTCTTACCTGCGTGTAAAAGAAAGGAAATTCTACAAATGTCTCATGAAATTCCGTTAGCTGGACATTTAGGAGAACAAAAAACAAAGCAACGCATTAAATACTCCTTTTTCTGGCCTTCGCTGAAGAGGGACGTGAAGACATATTGCGAAGCATGCAAACCTTGTCAGTTACGAAGAACTGTGACGTACAGAGATAGAATTCCAATCCAGCCCATTGTAAGACCTAACAATCCATTCGAAGTGTGGAGCGTGGATTGCATCGGACCGTTAGAACCTCGATCAAGAAGAGGGCACGAATATATCGTATGTGCCATTGATCTGTGCTCAAGGTGGGCGGAAGCCATACCAACCAAGAATATTACCGCAAAAACTACCTGCGAAGTGCTGATGAAATTTTTTTGTCAAACTGGGTTCCCAAAGACAATATGTACGGACCAGGGTATCAATTTTACCGCACAATTGACTCAAGCCTTTCAAGACGTGCTGGGAGTATCTCCTAGGTTTTCTACTCCAGGTCATCCTGAGAGTATGGGAGCAGTTGAACGTTGAAATAGAACATTGAAAGACATGTTGAACAAAAATATTCAAGAGCATGGAAATGAGTGGGATGTCCTTCTCCCATATTTGCTTTTTGCTTATCGAGAAATACCTCATACACTTACTGGTGTATCACCATACCAATTAGTTTATGGAAGACTACCATCTGGACCGATGACCATTTTAAAAGAGGTTTGGGCAGGAGAAAGAGAAATCCCTACTGGTGCTGCTCGTTCTGTTGAAGAATACTTGAAACAATTGCAAAAGAAGTTGCAAGATGCACACGAAATCGCATCGGAAAACAGTGCTAAAAATCAGGAACGTATGACTTCACACTATAATTTAAGATCACGAGAAAAAAGTTTTTCTGTTGGAGATGAAGTACTAATCCTTATGCCTTCATCTACACATAAATTGCTTAACACTTGGATAGGACCAGCCAAAGTAGTAAAGCTCACTAGACCCCACTCTTGTTTAGTTCGAATGGAAGACGGTAATACTAGAGAATTACATGTAAATAAGCTAAGACCTTACATCTCAAGAGTTGATCATGTGGGAATAATATTTGATCAAGATACCGACTTTGGTGAGCTGCATTATGCTCCCACAGATAAGGAAAATCAACCTAACATTGACATCGAGTTGAATCAAATGCCTGATGTTTTAAATGCTCAACAGAAATACCAATTAAGAAATTTGTTACAACGATATGAAGATATATTCCGGAATCGTC
The DNA here is from genome assembly GCA_019973975.1 of Trichonephila clavata. Lineage (NCBI taxonomy): Eukaryota > Metazoa > Arthropoda > Arachnida > Araneae > Nephilidae > Trichonephila > Trichonephila clavata. The sequence goes on from BMAO01022809.1 coordinate 2,772, forward strand.
CCGGAAAAGCCAGAGTGAAAGGTCATTCTGTTAAAGTTACGGCAGACAGTTCACCTAAAAGATTACAACCATACAGAGTTCCTATTGCTCTTCAAAAAGAAGTTGAACGTCAAATCAATGAGCTGCTAGGTATGGACTTGATTGAACATAGTGATAGTGATTGGGCGCACCCGGTGGTGTGTGTGGCGAAAAAAGATGGAAGTATTAGATTGTGCATAGACTTTAAACTTTTGAATAGTTTTACTATTCCTGATGCATATCCAATGAAGCAGGCAACAGATTTAATATACGAGATAGGCAAAGCTCATTTTATATCGGTCTTAGACCTCACGAAGGGATACTGGCAAATCCCTATGGAAGAAAACTCGAAACATTTTACTGCATTTGTTACTCATTCCGGACATTATCAGTGGAAAGTCCTACCCTTTGGAATGAAGAATGCGTGAAGTACATTTCAAAAATCTATGGATCAAGTATTGAGTCCTCATCAAAAGTACTGTAGATCCTACATAGATGATGTGGCAGTATTTTCAGAAGCATGGTCTGATCACATGCAACATTTAGAAAACGTTTTTAAGACTTTGAGAGAAGTTGGATTAACTGTTAATTTAGAGAAGTGTGATTTCGGAAAGAGCCAAGTTAAATTTCTAGGTCATGTGGTGGGTTCTGGAAAACATGCTCCAGATCCTCAAAAAGTGGAAACTATGTCAAAGCTACCTGAGACCAACAACCAAAAAACAGTTGCGAGGACTGATTGGCTAATCAAGCTATTATCGTGATTATATTAAGAACTTTTCGTCTATTGTTTTGCCTTTGACAAATTTAACCAAAAAGAATATTCCAAATAAAATTCCTTGGGATGACACAGCTGAAGAATCTTTTCAATGTTTGAAGAAAAGCTTAATCGAAATGCCTACTCTATATACCCCTGTGTTGAACCGCCCATTTCAGCTGTATACAGATGCTTCTGCTACTATAGTCGGCGCATGCCTTGCACAGAACGATGAAAATGGAATGGAACACCCGATTTCATTCTACCCCCAGTAAGAAATTAACCCAATGCCAAATGAACTGGTCCACGATAGAGCGAGAGGCGTATGCCGTGCTAAGTGCATTAAAAAAGTTTGACTGTTGGATCTTCGGATCTCAGATACAGGATGTGTCTGATCACAACCCACTTTCATTTTTGACTAAAGGATTACCGCATGGTGCAAAATTAGCTCGATGGGCCTTAGCCTTGCAACGTTATGAGTTGCGTATTATATATCGTAAGGGGAAAAACCATGACAATGCTGACGCCCTCTCTCGCTTACCTTTTTCTGATTAGCCTGAGTGTTAACAGTGTGTTTTTTTACGAATACTAGTCTTATTATATATAGCCATGATTATATAACCTTATTTTATTGCATTTTTATATATTTGTGTATTAATTATCATATTTTAGTCATACCTCATTTTCTTTTTATTACATAGTGCACTCTCCTCAACTAAAGTTAGGTATTTGTTTCAGCAGTAGGACTCTCGTGAGTGTGTGACTAACCTCTTTCTTTCAGCACCTGGTCCCTAAATATGACGCATGTGCTTCCGTTGGTGGGGCGTGTAAGACTCGCCGGACAAAAAAAAAACTATATAGGTGGCGCTGCCATCGGAATGGAAAAAAGGAGGAAGAACCACAATGGCGGGAAAAAAGCGATGTCGGCTACACCCTGTAGCTTGAGATATGAAAATGGCGTATAAATAGTTTAATTTTTAATAATAGTATATTTTTTATATTATTTTTAATTGTGTGTGCAGTGTAGCTTCAAAAAAAATTAATAAAATCTTTCGCTACTGAAGATGAATTGAGTAATTTTATGCCTGGGTGTGATGAATTCTTCTTTGATGAATTTATGTAAGAACCTACAGCGGGATCGACAAGAGGAAAAAGTTGAATTGGTATGATATATAAAATAAATAAATATTAATTTACAAAAGGGTGTGAATAATTACTTTTTTTAATACATAGTGTTCATGAATATAAAATTTGTTTTATATGGTTTATAAAATATATTGAAAGAGGAACTTCTATATAACGAACTTTTTTCGGGATTCAGAGACTTCGTTAAATAAAAGTCCGACTGTACTTATTACGATGTTAATTTCTTAGTTTAATAAATATGTGTGTTTTAAAGTACGCTGCTCCGCCGCACAAAATGCAAAACCAAAAAAGACCACAGATCACCATCAAACCATCACCAAAAAAGATCAGAGATCACCATCAGACCATCAACAAAAAAGACCAGAGATCACAGCGAAATTTATTTGGCAGATAACATATTGTACAAACATCAAATGATTACAATTACAGCTCTTTGTGAAGAGTGGAGGATGGCAAAATCAGTAGTTAGTGTAGCCGCCATAATACGCTATAACCACTGCCACACGCCTCGGCATAGAATCAAAGAGGCTTCGGATGCATCCTTGGGATACAGCAGCTCATGCGGCTTCCACATATTCCCGAAGTTGATCTGGTGTAGCAGCGGGTGGTATATCCCGGGACAGTTGTTGTGAAAGCATGGACCACGCTTTTTCGATTGGCGATAGATCGGGAGAACAAGCAAGCCAAGGAAGCAGTTCAATCTGTTGGATAAAAGAGAACTTCTTAAACACATTGCGTGCTACGTGTGGTTGCGCATTATCCTGCTGGAATATGACTGATGGCAAGTGCTGAATGTATGGGAGAACCACGGGCTCCAGCATCTCAGAGATGTAGCACTAGCTGTTCAGTGTACTGGCAATGCGTTCTAGAGAGGTGCGGCAGTGAAATCCAATACCACCCCGAATCATGATACCGGGTGCAGTACCAGTGTGGAGATGCATAACGCAACAGATCAGCAGCCTCTCAACACGGTGTCTCCAAACTCGAATCCGACCATCGTGATGTTGCCGACAGAAGCGAGATTCGTCAGTAAACACAATGTCATTCCATTCCGTTGTCCATGTCCACCGTTGATCGCACCATTGGCGGCGAAAACGCCTGTGGTTTCCAGTCAAGGGTAAACGATGCAACGGATGCCTTGCGGACATTCTACCCAGCTGCAAACGACGTCGAATGGTACGAGTGGACACTGAATAATGAGTAACAAACTGAATCTGTTGTGCTATGGTTCGTGACGTGGCTAGACGATCCATCACTGCCATGCGCACAATCCGCCAGTCATCACGGGCAGTGGTGTAACGAGGTGGGTGTGATTGGGCTCGTCGCTTCCTCCTGCATCCAGCGATGGCAGATCCGTATCACACAGTTGCTTAATTTCGTCTAACATCTTGACGAATTAAGCAACTAACGTCTAACACCATTTCTCTGAAGGGGGGGGGGGTAATCCGTAATCCCCCTATAAGCTACTATTCTGCCTCAGTCGAATTAGAAAACGTGGTCAAAATATGCTCGATGTCTTCCACGAGTCATAGGTAAACAGATGACGCAAGAATAACGCACGAAAAAACACAATTGCCGTTATTTAAATCACCCATCTGTTCTCTCCTATAGCGCTTGCAGGTGGCGCCCATTTCAAGATTAGCTTTAATGAACTCTATACAAGTTTTATAAACCAGTTGAAATGCTTGATTATGCTTTGAAAAATATATTACACTGATCCCTGAATAGTCTTTATAAAGAGTGATTCTACCAAGAGATATTCCATTAATAATTGGAATATAGACAGAGGCGGATTAAGCGGCTGGCGGCCGCCAGGGGCCCCAAGCTGATGGACTTCAGTTATAAGTTCAATGTGCAACAAAAAATCTTGTACTGATATTGCAACCCCGGTGACTACCCACGATTTGAATCGTATAGCAATTAGTGTTGACCTCATATATTATATGTAATTGCGGTTGAATCCGTTTTTTTTAAATGTTTTCCAGAACTTTGGTCTTTAATATATGTTGGTTCCAAGTTTTTAAAAATTTGATCCCAGATATGAATGACTGTAAACAACTATCAGTGTCTAGTTCTTTCGAAAGAATTTGGCATTTGAAGGTTCGTGATTTATTGTTATCTGGATTTTTTGTGTTTATATATTTTGAGTATGTGGGGAAACAGATCGAAGTATTTTGTATGTTTAGAATCAATTTTATTTCATTTAGCATGACAGAAATAGCGAAATATTTAAGTGAGCTTTCTCTAAGCTGATGAACGGATCAAATAGTGAAATAGAGGAAAGTAATATTTCGAAAAAACTGTAGAGGATTTTTGGCTATTGAAATAATTGATCACATTGATAATTGCATACTTTCATAAGGTCTAAATTTTGCTGGCATTTTTTACCATTAGTCAACTTAAGTTTGATTAACTTGTTAAGTTAAAATTTCAGGTAATGTACATCTTGTTCATTACTTTTTTTTTTATTGTTTTGGTTTAATAGGATCATTTTTACACTATTTACTTTCATGTGTTTTGATTTTCGAGAAAAACTCGTGTGTTTCTAGTTTGATAATGTTTTCCTTTTAGTATTTCTACATTTTAAGTTTTTGTAATATAGAGAAAGGGAACTATGAACAGGGCAGCCATGTGGGTGGTGTGACGGATGCTATGCACCGGGAACAAAAACTAAAATTAATAATTTTAAATAAAAATTTGGAAAGGTGTAAACATGCAATATCTGTGAAAAGAGTTTCAGATACACGATGGTCAGCAAGAGCAGATGATGCAAGAGCTATAAGACTTGCTTATACTCACATAAAAGAGGCCCTGGCTGAAATCCGTGATACAAATGAGGAGAAAAAGATCACAAAACTGGTGGCAATTTCCTTTTTGAAACAGAGGGGCAATTATGAAACTTCTCTAATGACCGTGATTTGGGATACCTACTCCAGAGGGTTAGTGCTAATAGAGCAAATCATTACAATTAGTTGAGTGTAAGCTATTAAGAGGTTCTTATCACTGAAACCTTGGAATGAATTTGGAACAGAAGCAACTGATCTATCATTTGAAAAGGAAGTTGAACAAGCTTGCAGGCAGAGAAAGAGGAAGATTATTTTCAGTGAAACTCAAGAAGGTCATGAATGTGAAAACAGGGAAAATTTCTTGGTCAACTCATTTTATATCGTATGCGAAAGGACAAGTGTAGAACTATTCCGAAGAGATGGACTATTTGAAACTGTTATAGAACACACTTTTTTGACGAGAGGTTACCTGAAATTAAGAAGAAAGCTGTACAAAAATTGAACGATATTTACAAAGATGATATTGAATCTTTTAATTTTGACGATCAATAGTATCAGTTTTTGCTATTTTTAAAAGAAAACAAAGATACTATGAACACTCCAATAGAAATTTATCGAGTTACAAAAGAAATAGTCTCGACTTTCCCTAATGTTGAGATACTTTTAAAAATATTTTTAACTATACCAATATCAAATGCATTAGGTGAGAGATCTTTTTCCGTTTTAAAGTGCGTTAAAAATTATTTAAGTGGTATGGGAGAAGACAAACTGAACAATATGGCCATATTATATATAGAACAATGTGTTTTGGACGGAATAGATACTGCAAAAATAATCGATGAATTTATCAAAGAGAAATCAAGACGTAAAATTATAGAGCAAAATTTTAAGCTTTTAAGTAAGGTTTTTAATTCTTTAAAATAAAATAAAAAATTTTGAGCTATTCATTTTTTTTTTTGAGACTTTAAAATCTTTGAATTTTTTCACTATTTAAGTTTTTTGACTCTTCAGCCCACGAGGCCTCAAACCTTTTACCGCCAGGGGCCCCCAACTAGCTTAATCCGCCTCTGAATATAGAGAATCTGATATTTCTATATAACTAGTTTTTCTTTTATATGTCTAGGAAGCTTCACATGCTAGCAAATGTGTTAAATATCCAAATCTACAATTTCACTCATGATATGGAAAAGGTTAAGGGAAAGTTAAATCTAAACATATTGTGTAGATCTTTACATGTGATTCGTAGAAAATTTTTTGCGATAGATAATACAATCTAATAATGATTTTTTTCTTACTTTAATTAAATAAATGTATTTTCTTATATATTAAGAATAGTGTTATTACCTTTGGTTGGATCCTAGCAGGGGACCCTTCTTTTACAAGAACACCTCCAGAAAATTTGTATTTCCTATTATTATTCTCACAATCATTTAAAAATTTAGCCGAACAATTTACCTCATATATTTACGCTAATTTTTCATAACAATCAATAGAACTTTCGATTTAACGACAAGAAAAAGTTTTACACTCACGAGATCGGCCAAGTGGGCAATCACACAGCAGGAACTAAAAAAATAATGAATCTACTACAATGGTAAATACCTGGAAATTTTAAAACGGATTATTAAAACATTATAAATAATCAAAGCATAAAATTTTTACATTCACGTGATCGGAGAATCGAGCTATCACACGGCAGAAACTAGAAAGTCGATGAACGCGGAAAATGTTAATTATATCAAATCAAAGCACAAAATAAGAAAAATACACTATAAAAAGAGTAAAATAATAATAATTCAAAATGATGAATCAAAGTTTCTAGTTGTTCACATAAGTTAGAAATTCCATAAATCAGCAAATATGTTAAAATGATGGAAAACTTGACAGGAAATTAATACAATATAAAAACTGCAAAAAAATTTAACAATTAAACATTACAATTCAAAATTATAAAATACCTAATCAATACATCTCGCCGCTAGAATTTCATATATCAACCTTTCAGCACGAGCGCTACAGCAAGAATGATTTTAGTAGGTTCAATTAAGCCAAAGATGAACTTGGCGATTTTCAAAAAGAGGCCAAAAATATCAAAGTAACCCATCCTTGTTTGTAGATTATAGGAATAGGTGCCTCCAACGAAATTGAGCATTACACGTCCGGTCTTGTTTGTTCCTTTTATCTGTCTATCGTTCTCTCCTATAGCGCTTGCGGGTGGCGATACGGTCGCCCGTGTTGTGCGTTATAATGTTGATTTGCATATTTCATCGCCACTAACGCATGCAAATTTCACATGGTTTGCATGCTTCGTTCAGGGTGTTGTATTTTATGTGGCCAGCAGCGTACAATTTTAATTTTGTTGAAGAAAGTTGAATTTTATACTCTTTATTTTTATGTTAAGAAATATATTTAAATCATGCAATGTTAATATGTAATAAAACTGTAAAGTATTGAAAAAAATTGACCTATATTCTTTAACCTTCATGCATTATCGCGTGGCCGCGGTGGTCTAGGCATCGGATCATGACTATCGTGTCATTAGTTCGATCCTAGTGCCACTGAAGATCCGCCGTGTAGGGGAGAAATGCACGTTAAATCTGTCGAGAGCTCAAACGTCCTCCCGTTGGTGTGGTAGTTAGGAGAGGGGGGGGGCAGCTCAGGTGTCGTCCGCGTCACTTGACCATGGTTCAAAATTACGCGGACCGTCGCCAAAAGCCCTCGTGTTGCTAATCAGTGCGACGTTAATATTCTCTCACTCATGCATTATCGCGGGATTCGAATTGTTTCAAAAATGTCCTACTGTGTGGCACGCTGAATCATATTGGCTTGGCACGCCACAGCTAAAAGTTCGTCAACCCATGGTATAGAGATTAAGAGTAAAATAATTTCAAAATTAACTATTGCCACAAAGTTAAATTTTCGAAAAATCGAAAACACACTAAATTTTGGTTGGAAGATTGACTCAGAAAAATAATTATTTGTTTACAATATAAATAGCTAAAAGCAATGATTATGAACAACAGGGTGTCCAAACTCAAAGGTTAACTTGGACCATATAAAAAAGGTTTAACTTTAAGGTGGGCCACAAAAAAATCAATATTTATATAAACACAAGTTTATTTTATAAATAATTTATTATAATAAGCATAAATAAAAGAACAAGAAAAACTAAATGTTTACATCCTGACACATCTTCTCTGCTACTATCTTTCCTATTTCGGAATTTTGATATTTTATTATATATTATTGTGTGCCGATATATTGGCCGGGCCGCATGCGCCCTGCGACTTTCACACTATTGATGTACACAACATACCTTACATTTCATAATCCCCAACCTCTTCCTGCACCGGTTGAATCTGTCTGATTCAAGCTCATTTCCCCGTCTTCTGCTTTTTCGTGCACTGTTATTTCGCATCAGCAGGTCTTTTTAAACTTAATATTAGAGAGGCTGTCAAATGTACTTGATGTTTTTTAATTGGTACCATTTAATATACTTATCCTGTCACCGCAATAAATGTTAAAAGTACTTTACTTACTTTGTCAAAAATTACTTCCGACTTTTTACCACAAAAAAGGGCTTAATATCTAAACTTCATTGCTGTTGCGGCAACACTTAAGATAAAAAATTTTTATTTTTCCTTTCGCCTTTACACCTTGGTTAAACTTGTTTAACTTAATCTCAATTGTTAAATTTTTCACTTTGTCTCAAATTTATGTCACATTGCAAACCACAAATACCTCAAATTTTTTTTCAAAATTTAGAAAAATTGTTCAAAATCTTTTCAGTTGCAATTATTTATAAACTAGAAATTTCATTCCCAACAACCAATTTATTAACTAAGTACGAAATAGAACACACACAGAAAAATACATATTGTTTATTTCTTATATTAGCATAAAAAACAAAAATATCATAAAAGATTACAGAATTGACAAACTTAAGATTTCCTAAAAAATAGTGGCTTATATTTAAACAAAAAATAATAAAGTACAGTAAAACAAACATATAAAATGAAGGTATTGTGACGTTTGATTCAATAATGGTAGCGTGTTTGAAATATAATTTAGTTTAATTGTCACAGCTATTATTTACATTAATATACAAGTTTCACTATGGGATGATTTTAAAGTCCAAAATAATTTTGTGAGGGAGGGATCTTGTTGGTGTCCGTTCCAGGCGAAGTTTCTCGCTGTTCTCCCTTCTCTGCGGTTCACCGACGTCCGCGCGTCCCCTTTCACCCCCCATCCGGTGGAGGCGAAATGCTTCCCTCGGGTCAAAGGTTGCAGGGGCTAATTAAGACACGTCCGTCGCAGTATATTAGCGACTGCAGGTGGTTTTGCACGTGTGGTCATCATTCTTCTAAAACTGACCCGGCCGTGGGAAGCAAGTCCCAGATGTCTCAAGGGGGGGGGGCGCACATACGTTACAGTATACTTAAAGCAGATTTTTAATATGTGATTAATATACTAGGAAATTGTTTTGAAATACAATTGCAGAAAAAAGAAAATATTTCCTTTGAACTTATTCAGGACCGTGCAATTTTTCCTGTTACGCCAAACTCCCTTTAAAAAAATTCAAATAAAACCATTACTGTAAATTTATAGTTTATAATCATTCCATATGTTCCAAATTCAGATCACAACGATAAGATCACAGGCCTCAAAATGGGGAAAACGCAATTTCACCCTGAAGTGATCCTGGTACTGAACGAGTTAAATAAAATAAACAAAGCTTATACTACAATGAAAATTCATTCAACCAAATCTTTAAACCAAAGGAAACAATTGAACTGTCATAAAAACAAATTAAAAATAATTACAGACCACAAAAATTCTCCAACAAAATACACAGTGTATCCTTTAATTTATCAAACTTAGTAGCATTTTTCAAAGCATGTGTTGATGCTTTGAAAAGTTGATTTGGAAATGAATTGCGGTTTACATGAAATTTAACAAACAGTGACAAACGATGCACTTGAGCAAGAAACACTGCCAAGTGGGCATATTGAACACACACAGGCAAACTTTAAAATCTTTTCCATCCCCGATTATTTACAGATAAGAAATCTTTTTATATGCAATCAGCTTATTAACTAAGCATCAAATACAATACCAAAAAAAAAGATGCATAAGATTTATTATTTAGATTAGAATAATAAAAATATATTATCAAAGATTAAAGAATCAACAAATTTATAAATATTTCCTTAAAGAATTAAGACTTTCATTTAAACAAAGAGTAAGTATATTACACTGTTAAATTCATCCTACAGTTCAATAAACATGCATTTAAATGCATAAAAAAATAATAAACAAAGCAAACTTTTAACATTGGATTAACACACATATGAAAACTGTCTTGAAATATAACTGAAGAATAAATGCAGTCTAAAGTAAAAGAAAATATTTCTCTTCAATGAAACATAGAAAGATTACATTAAAACTAAATTTAAATCTGTCAAATTGAAGGATTATGTTTCTTAAAAAAACTCGTACCATCATAAGCAGTTAAACAATTACAGAAGTAAAAAGTCCTTAGACAAAATACATGGTGTTCTTTAATCCATCTACAACTTTAATAGCATTTTTCACAGCATCTGTTAAAGGATGGAAGGCTGCTGATGATGTATCACTGCTAGCACCAGATTCATCCACCTGTTGTGATACAAGATGCTGTCGAGCACGAAACGCTGCCAAGTGGGCATACTGAACAGGAGCAGGACATGAAATACTTTTGGTGCACCGTACATAGGTATGGCATAAATAATATGTCAACTTCTGTAAATTATCAGCAGTGAAATCATTGTCATCTTCAATGACAGTATAATGACAGGGTCTGCTAGTACCTAATGAAATAAATTTTTAAAAGATAAAATTCATTAAAAAAAAGACATCATAAACCATGTCTACAACTCTTAAAAATAGAAGTATAGTGAAAGAAACTAAAATAAAATTGAAGATCAGAAAACTTTGATATATATATATATATATTTCCTTAATGAAACTTATTGGTGTAAGAAAGAAACTTTTTTCCTTTGTTATAATCTTTAACAAAAGTGTAAATTTTGCTTTGACTTGCCCAATAGAATAATTGCTCAAAAGTTTATGCCAATTTTTGAAGCATATCTAGAAGTTAGTAAATAAGCTACACATTAATAAATTAAAGGTAAAAAAACTTTTTAAAAAACAAGCTTTTATTTAAACACGCTAAAAAGAATAAAATAAACTTTTCCTTTAAAACTTTTTTACTATCCACTTATAACGTCATTACACAATTTATATGATATAAAAGCTTGTCGCAAGATTTAAGTACTCTTATTTACTTAGTTCGAAATTTTTAAAAATTGAAACCAATCAGATCAAGTTATTTAATTTGCTTGTTTATCTACACAGGTAAATCTTGCAACAAGCTTTTATATCACATAAATTGTGTAATGATATTATAAGTTGATAGTAAAAAAAGTTTTAAAGGAAAAGTTTATTTTATTCTTTTTAGCATGTTTAAATAAAAGCTTGTTTTTAAAAAAGTTTTTTTACTTTTTATTTATTTTTTACTTTTTAGTTATCGCTGGATTGGTTTCTCAGCCTGTTCATCTCATTCAACGCTGGCTCGCCATCCCTGGTTTAGCTGAATCAATTCTCGTAAAAAGGGTATTCGACGGAAAACGCAAATTTTTTTTTAAATCCGTAATTTTTAAGCAATTTCTTCAATTTTTTACAGATTTTGGGTAATGTTGTTCTACACATGAAAAAAAGAGTTTCGTGAGATTATCTTCATAAATGACGCAGTTATTAAATGTTTAATTAAAATTTTGAGTATTTTTTGAAAAATCGTAAAAAAAATTTTTCTGCATTTTATTTTTTAAATGAATGATTCTAAAAGAGAAAAGCATAAACTTTTTTTTGTAAAAAAAAAATCGTTTTAATAACACAAAAATAAATTTATACGCAACAATTTAGAAATAATTTTCAAAAAAACGCATCAATTTTAACTCATTTTTAAAAAAATCGTAAAAAATAGAAAATATTATTTTGTAAAAAAAAATTATACCACATATCGTCTCAAAATAAATGATCTTTCCGATTCTGGTTTTTTTTTGTCTGATTTTAAAAGCAAAAATTAGATGGCTATTTTAAAAACGTGGAAAAAGTCGGAACTTCACTCGGCCGAAACGGAAATGAGGATTGGCGAAATAAACAAAAACACAGGGGTAAAAGAATTAGGCGTTTTAAGGTTTTTAATTAATATCTTTTTAACTAATTGCAATATCAAAATATAAATGTCAAAACATGCATTGTCATCCAAACTAAGCTCAATCGGTTGAAGATATCAGCTTCAAAATTGAGTTGCAAGATTCCACCCGATCAAATTACATACATACATTGCAAGTTAAATAAAAGCTTGTAAAATAATTAAAGTTCATATATAAAAGCATCCCACTAATAGCCTTTGATATATCTAATGCCAGGGGGTGGGCAATTATATTAGCTTGAGGGTAACATTATGGAGGAGGATACCGAAGGACTGCCCCTTTTTAAAAAGATTGCATTCATTAGTAAGTTTGCATCTCAGAAAACGTATAAATTGAGCCATAAAAATCAATAAATATAAGTAAAATAAAATAGACAATTTTATTCAATTTATTTACTGAGCTAATTTCGTATCTGTACCTGCAGACACACACAAGTACATTTAATTTTAGAATCAGTTTAATGAGACAAAAGTACCCAACCAGATTGCTTGTTGAAATTCTGATCACAACCTGCAAATTCGTGTCGGACAAATTGCATCTATATTTACTCTTCTTGAACTTCATGTAAAAAAAACTTTGATCACAAATATATGTTGACCCAAGTACAGAGAACATTTTCTGTCTATTTGGTTTTTCTGACTATCTATGCAAGCAACAGAAAAAAAAAAAAAAAAAAACTCTTTGCAGGCTGCATATGGCCCACTATTTACCCACCCCTGACCTACACTAAATACAATAAAAGCAGTCCTTATTTTTTAATTTTTGCTGCAGCTGACAAAATTGGTATTACTGGTTTTAACTTAAAAGGAATCTTATAAACTCATTTGTACAATATTATCCCTTTCCCATAATACACAAAACTCTTAAGAGCACTCAAATTTCATTTGAATGCGATAATTAATTCCTGAAATATTTCTAAGAAAATAACAAGAACTTCATACTAGCGTCTTGAACAATTATAACAATAAATTTGAGAACATTTTGGAAAATAATTGATAATTTAATGTAAATGATTATAAGATCTTATTAAAATCAAATTTCTATATTTAGAAAGGAAAAAAGTTTGATTTCACACTCTTATGCTACCATCTAAAAGAATTTGCCTCCAGAATAAACAGCAAAATTTCCTGAAATTTCTAAATTTGTTTAAATATCTAAATATTTGTTGATCTATTTATTTCCAAAGATAGATCAACAAAATTTAATACATACTAGCTTTCTTGTTCAAGTGTATAAAATATATATATATATATATATTATATATATATATATATTATTGCCTTAAAAAATCCCCTTTCTATCTCGGTGCAAGCACTCTTCCTGGTGTATTTGTGTGGGATTTTTGTATCAATGTCACTAAATTTCCCTCTTTTGAAATATCTTTCACCCTTTTACTCCATTGGGTGGGTATGTTTTTCCTCCAATCAGCCCGGTGTTGTACGGTCCTTTTGAGAGTATAACTTTATCCCAATGAAATTTTCATTTTCCCCTCTCAATGCCCGCATCTCTGGGTGAGAGTGTATTCGCGATGTGTGTGATTTCTATACTTATGTCATTAAAATTATTTTTTCCGAAATGTCTTTAATTTTTTTTCCTTTATACACAGACAGGTTCCGTTTCCTTTGGTTAAGCCCGGCGTTACATGGGCTTTTTCACGCGTATAGCTCTTTTTCTCTCTTTTTTCCCCAGTGATAGTCTTTCTTTAAAATTCTATTTTTGATTTCTAAGTTATAAAACTAATCTAGTTTTATCCATAAGAAAAAAAAAAGACAGTATAATTTTACTACTAAATAACTAATTTATATCCAGTTTTATTAAATAATGAATAAAATTTTTTTTTACCATTATCTATTGAAACGACCAGTGCTGATTTAAGCTCATCACGGGCCCTAAGCACAGAATATCTACATGCCCCTTTGGTACTGGAGAATCGAAATTTATAAACAGAAAATCTAGTTAAGTCCAGCTTATCCTGGTCCTTTCGAGTCCTTGGGCCCCTTGCCGCCCGGCCCAAGCGCCCAATGGATAAACCTGCACTGGAAATGACTGCTTATATCTGGATGTGTGTTTGATTATTTGATTAAAAATATGTAACTGTAAAAAAAAAGAAGTATGGGAAAGAAAACCTAAAGATTTGTTCATATCACTGCATAAGGTTTAAAATGTAAATATTATTTGATGAAAGCATTTCAGCATTTTCTTATATTCTCTTAAAGTTTTTCACTAAATTGCTTTTCTTGAAAATAAAGAAAACTATCAGTTCTGATGTATCAGAAAATAGCTGTCTGCACATGCTCCATAAGCCCTCAAACCGGTCAATTCTGTCGTAGGTTTATCACAATTAATCATTACTGACATTTGGTGATTTTAGCAATTTTTTTTCGCTGCAATCTCTTTGAAATGGAAAAGTGCCTTTTTTTAAAATAGTTTGTGCGAAAATTGGAAAAATAAAAGTTGTTTAAAATTACAAAATTCTATAAATTTTTTAAAAAAGTTTTACTATATTCCAACACAGTCTAACTTGGCAGCGTTAAGAGAGATATACAATGTACCAATTTACTTGAAAAATAGTTGTAACTTTCTTTCTATTGGAATTTAAATCCAAGAAAATCCATATAAATTTTAAAAAATGTAAAACATTGTAGACTTTGAGATTTTAATAATACATTTCAAGTTAGTCACACATTAAAAGCATTTATTTTTAAACAGAGTGAGTTAATTCAATCAATAGAGCAATGTCATGAAATTTCAAGTTCGGCTGAATACCGATTTTCAACGCCTGCTTTTGTCACTGATGTAACAATAACAGTGTTACAACAATGTACACACATCAAAGTTAGCTAAAAAAACCCGGTTTTTTTAACGTTTTTAATTAATATCTTTTCATCTAATTAGGATATCAGAATATAAATGAATAATGCGGCTTCCCCGGAAAATTCCCGATCTTTTGGTACCATCTGCGAGTTTCTGCGTGGTGCGGTTCGTGAGGAGATAGACGCACATACACACAAAGGTACATACGTTTGTTTACCTTCGGATTTTAATAGTGTAGACTAGCTTTCATGGCCCGGCGTTGCACGGGCTTTCTCTACTTTTATAAATTTTCCGTTCGCTTCACAAAATCAGCATGACCAATATTCTTTTTCGAAATTACTTTGGCTTCCATATTTTCCCCCCTCCGCTAAGCCCGGCGTTGCACGGGCTTTTACCGAGTGTATAACTTAATCCCCATGAGAAGTTCCTCTTTCCCTCATGACGCCATTTCCCTCAGGGGGCTCACCTTCTTTAGGTGAGTACGGGTGTCACAATCCCGAGGTGCTCTAGTGATCTTTTCCTTTTCCCACGGGGTTTACTGTCTTTGGTAAACATGGGCTTCACGAACCCGGGGTACCCTAGTGATCCTTCTCTATTTTCGACCCTCCTGTCATCAATTCATTCTTTCTTTCTCTTCCCGTCTAGACCACAGATATTAAAACAAATGTTTGGCGCAGTATAGCCGAAATCGGCTCTTGCGCCAATAAACCCCAAAATCACTCATGACGCCATAACTTCTGTGTGGGTGTGTACACGTATGATGTGAGTGCATGGCCCGGCATCGCTCGGGCTTTCCCGTTTAACATATTTTCCCTTCCCTTCAATAAATCAGCACTTCCTATATTATTTTTCGAAATTAGTTTGACTTTTTTATTTCTCCCCTCCCCGCCTCGCTTAGCCCGGCGTTGCACGGGTTTTTACCGAGTGAATTACTTAATCACCACCCGGAATATCCTGTTTCCCTCAGGACGACAACACTTCTCTGTGTGTGTACGCATGCAATGTGAGTGATTTCCGTAACAATGTCATTAAATTTCCCATTCTCGAAATTTGTTCACTTTTTTCATTCCTTTCCATTTAACCCGGCGTTATATGAACATATTCGAATGCATAACATATTGCCATGGAAATTACCCTTCCTTTATCGAAGTCCCTGGTAAATGTGTGATTTATATATATTAATGTCATATATTACAATTCCTTTATTGGAAATATCTTCCAGATCTTACTGATGTCAAACAGGTTTCTTTTCTCTCTCTCTACAGCACGGTGTTACAGTGGCTTTTTTGAGTGTAGAACTATTTTCCCCCTTACTCTCCTCAGATATAAGATTTTTCTTCAAATTTCTATTACTGACTTGAAAAACAATATTGCTTTAGTAAAAAAATAATAAATTTAAACAATAAAAAGAAAACTATTCTGATGCTTGATTAAAAAAAATCATCATTTTTTTATAATAGATAGTTTTTAGGAATCTAAAATAATAAAATAATTTTCAGGTTTTCATTAATCAATCAATCATTACTTACAGTTAGCTTAAAAATGTCTCTAGAACGCATTTTTATCCTAAATAATAGGCGATATAATTTTTATTAACAAATAATTAATTTAACAATAAAATAATAGAAACATTCCTTTGATTTTAAAAAAATATATTAATTTAAATCCATTATCAATAAATACTAATAAAAAAATTCTACAGATAGCTCTTGAAACTTTTGGATGTTTGATTAAACATATGTAAATGTTAAAAATCCACTTTTGGGGGAAAACTTAGTTATATGCTAACATTCATTGAAAAAACATTCACAAAAAAAATAATACTATTTGATAAAAACATTTAATTCTTTTAATTTTAATTTATAGTTTTTCATTATACTCTGTGTTAATTAAATTATTTAAACACGTATCTGCGAAAAAAAGTATATTATAAAAAACTAACTTATTAATTATTTTCTAATAAAATTGATTAAAAATGCTCATTTAGCAATTAATTGTGACATACCATTTGCTTAAATAATGGCAGCACTGAAAATGAAGTAAATTTCAGATCAGTGGGGATGCAGCAAGTGAATTCAATCATTGAAGAAGAGAGAATTAATTTACGGGGGGTGAGAAAAATAAGCAGAAATGAACAAAATCGAATTCTCTAGATTCGAACCCAGACATAAGAATTAGACACTCTGCGGCCTAGCGGAAGTGACGCGCTATCCAACTGCGCCACACAGACCCGTAGCGGAAAATGAAAATAGGCAGCAATAATGAATAGGAGGTTCAAATTGAAATTAATTTTTAATTGAGGGGATCCACAGGATATTCACATAACGATTGAAAGATTTCGATTGAAGATTACATTTAAATGTATTGCAAAAAATTTATTTGATTTTTGATATTTTAATAAAAAGCAATTAATAATAAAGAACTCATAATATGAACATAGCTTTTTTTCCTAAGGAATTTATACCTATTTAACTGACTATTTCCAAAAAAAAAATTTCGAAATGGGCAAATTTTTCGTTCTTTTTACGAAATTATATGTCAAAAAAAGAAATATACATTAGGCATTATTTTAAAGTAAACTATAAGTTTTATGAAAGAGAACAAAAATTTCGATACTGATAAATATTTTAAATGAATCTCAGAAATGCATTTTATCATCTTAATCTGACATATATAGTTATTTAATTTTGAAAATTATATAAAGAAAAATTGACGAAAAAATAACTTTTTCACTCGCATTTTTTTTTTACTAGCTAAAGTTACTGATTTCCCCCTGTTTAAGGCAGAATTTTTTAGTGTAACCCTTGAGTTAGATGCGGTCGACGGCGAAGCAGGTCAAAAGTCTTTGGCGCAAAGCTCATTTTCGACGCCAATGTTTGGCTAAATGTAAAATCGCGTATTTTTAATTATTTTAAAAATCATTACCTTCATTTTTAGGGCATAATTTTTACGTTAATGCTCTCAAACTTCACAAACTATTTGCAAAAATAACGTACTTTGAAATAAAAAATGTACAAAAACTACTGTTTAAGTTATTTCTCAGAAAAACAGCAGTTTACGAAAATCACAAAATGTTTTTTAAAATCCGTAATTTTAAAGCAATTTTTTCCATCTTCATATATGTTACGGATAATATTGCTTTACACATGGAAAAAAAAGTTTCGTGCAATATTTTTAATAAATAACGAAGTTATTCAATGTCGAGTAAAAAATTCGAGTAATTTTTAAAAAAATGCAGAAAAAAAGTTTTGTTCATTTTATTTTTTAAATGAATGGATCTAAAAGAGAAAGGCTTGAAGAAAATTAGTGTAGAATATCGATTTAATAACACGAAAAGAAATTCATACGCAACGATTTAGAAATAATTTTCATAAAAACGCATCAGTTTTAACACCATTTTAAAAAATTCGAAAAAAATAGAAAATATCGTTATTTTACAAAAAAAATTTTATCGTATCGTGGCGAAATAAATGATCTTTACGATTCTGTAATTATTTTTTGTCTGATTTCAACAACCGAAAATTGGATGACAATTTTAAAATGGTGGAAAACGTAAGATTACTGCTCGGCCGAAACGGAATGGAAGTTCCGCCAAGTAAACAACCGGCAGGAGTAAAACAATTAGGCGTTTTAAGGTTTTTAATTAATAACTTTTCAACTAATTACAATATCGGAATATAAATGGGCAATACGGCTTCCCCGGAAAATTCCCGATCTTTTGGTACCTTCCGCGACTTTCTGCGTCGTACGGTTCGTGAGAAGATAGACGCACATAGATAGATAGATACGTTTGTTTACCTTCGAATTTTAATAGTGTACTAGCTTTCATGGCCCGGCGTTGCACGGGCTTATACCGAGGGTATAACTTAATACCCATGTTGATTTCTTCCTTTTATTCTAACGCCAACACTTTTGTGGGGTTTCACGCGTACGATGTGAGTGCATGTCCCGTGAGTGCGTGTCATGGCTTTGTTGCTTAACATTTTCCCTTCTCTTCACAAATTCTCGATCCTAGTACCACTGAAGACCCGCAGTGTTGGGAAGCGATGCACGTAAAATCTGTCGAGAGTTCAAACGTCCTCCCGTTGGTGTGGTGGTGGTAGTTAGGAGAGGGGTGCCAGCTCAGGTGTCGTCCGCGTCACTTGACGATGGTTCAAAATTACGTGGACCGTCCCCAAAAGGCCTCGTGTAGCTGAACAGTATGACGTTAATATTCACTCAATCTTCACAAATTCAGCACTTCCAATATTATTTTCCGAAATTACTTTGATTTCTTTGTTTCTTTCCTCTCCGCTTAGCCCGGCGTTGCACGGGCTTTTACCGAGTGAATAACTTCACCCTCATGGAAATTTCGTGTTTCCCTCAGGCCGATAGCACCTGTGTGTGTGTGCGCGCGTGCGTCGGTGTGAGTGATTTCTTTAACAATGTCATAAAAACTCCCTTTTTCGAAATTTGTTCTTGCGTTGGTGTGGTGTGGTAATTATTAAAGATGGGTGAAAGCTCATGTGTCGTCCTCGTCACTTGAGCATGGTTGAAAATTTCAAGGTCTGTCACCAAAAACCTCGAATAGGCAAACAGTGCGAATTTAAAAATCACCCACTCACTTTCCAATTCTTTCGTTTTACGAGTGAATAACTTCATCCCCATGGAAATTTCGTGTTTCCCTCAGGCCGATAGCACTTGTGTGTGTGCGCACGATCTGAGTGATTTCTTTAACTATGTCATAAAAACTCCCTTTTCGAAATTTGTTTTTGCGTTGGTGTGGTGTGGGTGAATGCTCAGGTGTCGTCCTCGTCACTTGAGCATGGTTGAAAATTTCGAGGGCCGTCACCAAAAACCCTTGAATAGGCAAACAATGCGAATTTAAAAATCACCCACTCACTTTCAATTCTTTCCTTTGCCTGAGTGAATAATTTCATCCCATGGAAATTTCGTGTTTTCCCTCAGGCCGATAGCACTTGTGTGTGGTGGTGTATGCGCGCGATGTGAGTGATTTCTTTAACTATGTCATAAAACTCCCTTTTTCGAAATTTGTTCTTGCGTTGGTGTGGTGTGGTAATTATTAAAGATGGGTGAAAGCTCAGGTGTCGTCCTCGTCACTTGAGAATGGTTAAAATTTCGAGGTCCGTCACCAAAAATTCTCGAATAGGCAAACAGGGTGAATTTTAAAATCACCCACTCACTTCAACGATATTGATTCATATGAGAAAAACTCATAAATATGCAAAACATCATTGTTTTGTAAAAAAAAAAAGTTGTTTTTTTTCCTATAAAATTCTTTTTTTTGGCATTTTATTTTTTTAATCATTGATTCTAAATGATCAATGACTTTTTTAAAAATAATTTTCATTTAAATGCATCGATATTTATTCATTTTAGAAGAAATGATAAAATAGGCAAAGTATTATTATTTTGGAAAAAAAATCCGCATCGTAACAAATAAATGATGTTTGGTATTTAATTTATTCAATCACTGATATTAAAAGAGCAAAGTATGAATCTTTTTAGTTCAGATGGTTTACTTATCATAGTTATAAGAAATCCTTATACGTAACGATTGAAAAATTTCGATTAATGATTTACAGAAAACAATTCTTTTTTACTTAAAAAAATGTATATTTAAAGCAACAAAGAAAAGTTCTGATATAATATATTACGAAAACCAAGCATATTCATTATTTTAACAATAATTATTTTCTTAGAGCTAAAAATAATAAAAAAGGGTTTGTGTGTATGTGTGGTATTTTCATTTGCCAATGAATCTTATATACTGGTAGCTAAAGTATAGTCCAGAAAACTATAATCTATCGTTTTATCCAGAAAAAAACAGATTATACAGTGTTGTCATTACATAATTAATCTAGTAATGAATAACGGAAAAAATTAT